>CM026182.1:6654098-6664145 GCA_014825925.1 Bombus breviceps | reverse complement strand
CAGTATTACAGAAATACAATTATGGAAATTGAACTTAAATAGAAATACATTTACATTTATTACGTTAATCCTTAACAATATAACAGAAACTTTACTTTCAATATTTTCGATATCTTTGCACATTATTCTATGCAATCTGTGTATTTCTACACTTTTAAATTTCCTATAAATGTACAATCTCTTTATAACTCATCATAATGGATTAGTTTAAATTACGTTTGTAGAATACGTCTTACACTTGTCACCAGAGAGCCTTACTGACGAGTCCTACTAGCAGACCTCGGACGAAACACTACTACTCCTCCCTTTCTCCTTTTCCTTTATTGTCAGATACTACTGTTCCATTTTCCCCTTGCTTTCACAAGTTGTTGCTTGTTTAATAAAGTTTTTCAGCAGCTGTGAAATAAAAAACATATGGACAAGATGGGTAGATTGACAGAAAGGAAACGACATTCACAAGTCCCTTGGGCGCTGATCAGCTGAAAAACAATCAGCTGATAAAAATATAGAGACACCCAAACATGTGTGTCCATAGGTACTTCTCCCCTCCTGATCTTTGATGAGGACTCGAAAATCCCGAAGTAGAGGGAGACCGCTCACAGGGGCACGTCGCAAGAGAAGGGACGGTAGGAAGAATTCTCCAGCCTTTGATACTAGTCGAAGAGGCAGAGGAACCGAGAATATCAATCAAACATACATAACATTACATACATTCTCCTCTTCCTTCTTCCACTGTGTCCTGATGAGTCCACTAGCAGGCTCTAGACGAAACACACTTTTTTTTCCTTTTTTCCATCTTCTTTCATATATCCGTGGATTTTTGTAGCTGCTGGTTAGCTGTAGCTGTCCGCTGGCTGGGGTTACTCCTGTATTTTCTTCTTATTTAGATGTCGTGGAAGAAAAATCGGACACGGGCGCCGGGATTCGAACCCGAGTCTCGAAACGTTCATAACCTACGGTGCTAACCATTGCGCTACCGTCGTCAGACACTAGTTAGTTTCGAGTGGTGGTATTTTTGCTATCGAGTGCCGCCACAGGAGGAAAGCTCAGCGTGGGTGTGCTTTTTGAACGAAGAACGAAGAACAACAAGACAGACTGGAAAAAGTTCCAAAACCTACTCGAACAGAACTGTGACCTAAAGATCTACAAAAACGTCAACCTAACAAACAGGCAAATCGACTCATTCATAAACGTAATAGAAAAACATCTACAAATCGCTCTTCAAGAATCCGCACCGAGCCTAAAACAAAAAAATTCTTGCGAGCCCTATAGTAACAACAAAATAAAAAAACTGCAACGAGACAAAAGCTACATACTATCCAAATTGAGCAATATAAAATACAACTATTCTTACGACAAAAGAGAAGACTTAGAATTCCTAAAGTTCCTACTATACCAAATAAAATCGCAACTGAAACAAGAATTCGCAAACTCTATAAATCAATACTGGACAAACAAAATAAAAAATATCTCCAAAAACGACTCTGCCAATATTTTCTCGCATATAAATCAAATTTTGAGATCAAAAGAACAAAACTGCATACGACCTCTCAAACTACCTCCAGAAAAATCTTCCCTCATCCAAGAAGAAGGTATAGCGATACACAACAGCAACAAAGACACCGACAAAGACACATTAACTTCGTAATATCTAAAACAACAGAAAAACTAGACATTATCGGCACCCACTTTTCCAAAACGCACACACAAAGCGATCACATGGGTCGAGAACAACTAAACAGAATTATCATCGCCGAAACAAACAAACTCAAAAATAAAATAGAACAAAACATAGCGCTAAATAAAACAGTCTGCACATTCTCAAACGAAAACACCTCGGACAACTCCAAACATTCAGAACCAGAAACAAACTACTTTACAAATTACAACCAACTAAAAATAATATTCTCCAAACTGAACAACAAAAGATCCTCCGGCTTCGATGGCATCCCAAACATTTTCCTCCCAAACGATTATCCAACAAAATAAAATGGTACTACACACAGTACTCTTTAGCAATGCACTAAATAACACGTATTTCCCCAGAAAATGGAAAAAAGCCAAATTAATAGCCATTACAAAAAAAAAATAAAGACGGTTCATCACCTGCAAACCTACGACCTATAAGTCTCCTCCCCAACATAAGCAAAGTATTCAAAATAGTCATAAACAACCCTCTGGCCTCCTTCTGCGCAAAAGAATGATATAATCCCAGAAAACCAATTCGGCTTTCGGCACAAACAGTCTACAATTCACGCAATAAATAAACTCACGTCGGACATCTGCTGGGCGCTTAACGCAAAGCAACGAGTAGCCGTTTGCTTAATAGACCTCGAAAAATCTTTCGACACAGTCTGGATCCCAAGTCTTATATATAAAATGATTAAGAAGAACTTCCCGCAATACTTAATTAAAATAGTCTGGGACATGATAACAAACAAAACGTTCGTAATGGCCGACGGTTCACTCACATCAAGCAAAGAATTCTCCATAGGAAACGATCGGCTCAATTATAAATCTTCTACGTTTTATTCATATCTTTTTACAGAGATTATTGGCGTGAAATTGATATCTTAATGTATAACTCCATCAATTACCTCATTGGAAAATGTAACCTAACGAGCCGCTTTTCGAGAACGAAAAGAGCCATGATAGAACTATTCGCGAGACTGAAACCTTGTAATTCGCGTGTTTAATGAATAAATAGGACGATATCAAGCCAGCGGAACCAGCTACGCAATTATTGTAAACAAGGTACACGGCGATATTAATCCACAAAGGTGGCTAATAATTAATCAAAATCGCAGCGCCTCGCTGGAAAACGGAAGGGACAAACGATCCAGCCATTTCCGTCTTATTATCGCAATTCATCTGTCGGCTATCTACACAAGATTTATTCCACGTCTTTCACGAAGCTGGGCTTCTTTTGCCTTTGCTCGACCGTAGACAACCGGATCTCCTCCTCTCTTTGCTCGTACCTTGCGTTTATCCGCCTGTCTGCGAGTCCGATTTGCTCACAAAAGACCAGAGCGTGGAACAATAAGGGCATCCTGACGCTTCCACATTAAGATTTGTCTTCACGCTTGACGAATTTAAATCAGGCCCATCAGGTTCTGAGTCGTACAATCGAATTTCTTTGGAAATTGGAAATGCCAACATATTTGATAACAGTCATTATTAGATTGTGGACTTCCATGCAAATTCATATCTTTTAAAATTTAAGATAAATTTAGACCAAAATACTATCGTATAATATGTATCAGGTATCTAAAAATGTTACTTAGAATTAATGTAATATGAAGAAAATAAATAACTATATGTGATTCTGTCTGAATTAAAGTAAGCATTAATATTATCAAAAATAGTTGTTTGTTTTTAGCAATCGCGAAAAGAAAACATCTGATACTAGTTATTTTAACCAGTTTTCTATCACTTTACAAAAATGCGTAAGAACTAAATAACCAGAAGATACAGATTCGAAAGTGGTAAAGCAATTTTACGAAGAATACAAACATAAATTTTGTTACTGTACATTGATCGATCAATTTTATAGTTAAATTACAGCCTATTAAAAGAAAAGTGATTGTATTGACGAAGCAATATTTACACTGAAGGAACTTTGATTGGTTTTGTGTTGATATTTGGTTTTTCAGTTGACAAACCTTAATCCTAGTCCGTTCTATGTACCAAAAATTTTTGAGGATTTGAAGCGTCAAAAAATTTGATTCTAATACGGTACAGATATACCGGGATGAATATTGCTTGTGTGTATATAACGATATTTACAAAATAATATTCATGCACTAAGTGATTAAGTGCAAAACTTTCCAATGTTATCTCTATTTTCTTTTAAATGAAATTAATCTCACAACCATATAAAACAGGCAAACGTTGTATATAAAGGTATGTTATCACGTGACCATCAAACGTTCTACATAGCCGAAGCTTATTTTTCACTGTGCATCAGTGAAATCTGTATTCCGCGAAGTAAAAAAAAAAAAAGAAAAAAAGAACAAATCCACATATACAAAATCAATAATAATGCCATTTGCCAAAAGCAACGAAGATTGTGAAACATAGATGGGAAATAGTGAATTTTAAACGAATGACAATTGATGGAAAAGCTACAACGATGATTAAGAAGAACAAATTGGTTGACGTTTAAAGTACATATCAGTTTTTCTGGTCAGAATAAAGACGAGAGCGCGGTATTCTACGCAGGTTAGCTTTTCCACCGGAAAACAGTTTTTCCAATGGAAAACGCGATCGACCCTTTGGTAAATGGCTCGAGCCAGGTGTTACTGAACGACGTTCTCCTATCGTGTTTCCCATAGAAAATAAAAGGTTTCCGAACAGAGCCATTGGAAAATTCACTTCGTATTGGCTAAACCAGATCAAATGCATCCGCACTTACGTCGATACGTTTTAACTATACATGCACCACGCTTCGTCTAGCCGGGATTTACGAATATTTCGAGATGCATGGAAGCTCGCAGGCTAGCCTGGAATGTGTTTCGCGAAAGTACATATTACTTTGAAACAGAACCTGCGATATTCGGTCAAAGAGCCTTCTGCGTTAGTGTTCATTTTCGCTCTAGAATCTATGTTTCTTGGAGTGAAAGAGTTTTGTATTGGTTCCTACGTTAATTACGTTTTTATACACCTAGATTGTACAATTCTGAAACGAGCAAAATCTCAGACAATAGTAATCATAATAATCGAAACTTCTAAAAGATCTATTGATCGAACAATACTAGAGCAACAAGATACTACGATTTTTTTGTTTAAATCCAGTGAATTGATCATAACTTGGTGGAAAATTAACACGAACTGCGACAGATACTTTCTGATTAAAGTTTTATTAAATATAGTAGAAATTCGTACTTATTAGAAATAATTTTGTACGATTAAATAGCATGAGGTTACAAATTCCTGTTGAGATAAAAAATAAAAAATGACATACATATTTGTCTTTAAAGCATAGTATGTTCGGTTTAGAATAAATATCCATATAGATTTATACAACAAACCATCTGAATCGGATATTCTATTCAATTCTGTAAACATTACGTCAATATTCTATATTATTCTCCCAAACTCCTTTTTTTCCGTTTTACCACTCAATCGATAGACCAATTTCTAGAATTCTCATATGTCCAACGTTTCATATAACATTGTACCATTCTGTCATTTGTTACAATTCCATCAAATTCTCTTGATTAAAACGAAAGAAAGGGACTATGGAGGATTTAAAGTAGCGTAGAACTCATTAACTATTCGGGGCTGAAACATTCCCCATTAAATTAAATCGTCGAAAATAACATTTCCATTATCACCATAAATTCGTCAGAGATATTTCGATAGTGCTTTATCCCCGAGTCGGCAGGAATATTCATGTTATCGCGAAACTTCCGAGTTCCATTCGTATTAACAAAGTGAAGCACACAGGTTAGCAGGTAACTTCCTGCAAACTGTATTTGTACAATACTTAGACTAGAACTGGTAGGTATATTCAGAAAGAATGACTGTAGTTCTATCAGAAGTCATGACAGGCGAACTTTTGATTATCAAGTTTCGTGTCTCAACCCCTTTATCTGCTGTCCCCTGCTCGTGTAATCCCTTACTGCTAAGTAAGTATCAGCTTTAACGGGAATACCGAGCAAGACCTTATTCTAGGAGTTCACCTTGTCTGTGAATGCAACTCACACAAAATAAACAATGATTGTAGTCTGTAGTTTCATCGTCAATGTTGCTTAAACATGAGGTAATATCAAATTCCTTAATTTAAATATTGATATATTAAGACAAGAAAGATCGAATATCTTCTCGTTCCTTTAATTAAAAATAAATTACATGTAAAAATTAGTTTTAAACAGAATACCCTAAGAGGAGAAGTTGCAGTTATATCATTCTGAATAAAAATTAAGATAATTTCAATACGATTTTTTTCATTTTTCTATACAGGAAACTCATTGAAAGATTTTATACTATAATGATAAATACTATATGAATGAAAATTGAAAAGAATTGGCTAGAAAAGCAAACGTTTGAACAAGTGTTCCACATTATATTCTTCTTTGTTTTAAATTGTAAATCAAAATCTCCTTATCAATCAATATAGTTACTATATAATAATCATTTCAAATGCGTATAACGTGATGATCAAAATAAAACATACCTATGTTTTATGTATATATAAATATATAAATAAAAGAGATATATCCAACTGTATTTTACTTTAATTTTTTCTGCATAGTAAAAAACAACTTCATCATCAAATTTCACAAATTTAATTAGATTTCGATTATACAAAGGTAGCAATCAAATCGAATTCATATTATAATCAGTCTGTCAGTTTATACAGTTAAAAATTGAATAGTTTCATATGCCTGTTTGAATACGAAATACATTAAAAGTAACAAATGTCAGCACACTAGCAAACCCTATAGCTGCACTACAGGATAAAAATTGGATGCGAAATAGGAAAACTATACGAGATCAAACTACACCCTTCAGACAGACAGAAGACATACAACGGCAGACTTCCACCACTTTGCCAACATACACGACACATACATATCATATAATATGCTGCATGTAAACTATTGAAACTCAATGTTATTTTTCATGATTGTGTTTTATAGCTCCATAAATTTTTAATTCGATATTGTTTTTTGTCATTGATTTATTCTAATTTATTAATGTATTTTAATAGAATTAATTATCACGTAATCGCAATATTTTATTTGTTATTAATAAAGCTTAAATTTTGAAGTACAGTTTAATAGCTTAATATTTAATTCCAAGTAAGTGTGAACTCGTTTATTTAATCGCTTTTATCTAACTCTTTGACGTTCTCTTTGCCAAAAGAACAAATTTTAAATGATTATGCAGAAACCTCCTTCAAATATTCTTGAATAGAAATACGAAGGTTCTTTAACATATATTACATATGAAACTTTGTAAGTCTACGGAGTTGTAACTTCAAAATATTCAACGATACTTTGCGTAATTTTATTCAAATTTATCGACCTTAAATTCTCGTGAATAACGAGAAAAGGAAATTTTTGTAATATCAGAAATGTTTCCTGCATACACATACCTGTATAATGACTGCAAAAATGAAACAAAAAGTTCATTTCTTTCACGTTTCTCACAGGCTACTCCTTTTTTAAACTTTAGCTTTAAATTATTTTAATTGGTCATTACACAATATTATTTTAATTTAATATAAGAAAATTCCTAAATATACATAAGTGTAGTATCGATCAAATATTAGTCAATTGTTTATTATTATTAGTTACTTTTTCCATTATATTACATCCACTACATATCACATTGTATATTCTTTAAAAAGGAGTCACATTAACTTTCTTACTTTTATTCGGTGGAAGGACTAAGGAAAAGAATATTAATATTTTAAAAAGTGTTGCTTATACTTGTATTAAACAATATTTAAATAAAATTAAATTGGACAATGTTCAAACAATAAGGCATGACTCTCTTTCATGTTTAGTTTGTACCACCAGAATACTTGGTATTAAAGGATGTAACTGGAAAGAGAGGAACTGAGAGTTACTATTGAAACGAATAAACAGTACAAGCTAAGCCAAAGATTTCAAATAAAGGAAGGCGTGCTAGGAACGCCGTAATATCCTTTATTGTATTTGCATCGGAAAATAACGGTATCAACTGAAATACAAAGTACTGATCGAAATATTCTGCCATAAAGTAAGTGCAATAAAGTGCAACAAAATTAAAATACGATAAAATTAAAGTGTAATATACAAGTAAAGTTCTAGTAATTGCGTTCTTTCAAAACTTCTTAATTTACTTTTTCAATTTCACTTTGTTTGAAAATGCTCCTTTCTCGACGACCCTCCAATATCCCATGCAATCGTAGATTTTAACTCGCATTAATGACAGAACTATCGGTCTTCAATGAATAATTAATGAAAGATTATTACTGGACATCCACATTTGTAACACTTAAAGACTGTGATCTGACGTCAGAGAAGAAGTGGGACGCCCTAGTTTTGCTAAAACTGATTATTTTATTAATCAATCTGACATGTTACAAAATTGTACTAGCTGGCATATATCCTGTAACAATGCATCGTGTAAATAACGATTGCTAATTAATCCTACACGTTAAAATTTTGCTGAAGATTTGTATCTTATCAGGAATTTTAATTCGCAATTCGTTGTACGTTACCATTAATCACTGCAATTCTTTTCACACACAATTAGAACAAAGTTAGATTAGTTATTCGGAATATTTATTCTCGACTTAAATATATAATTACATATATAAACAATGTACGTATTGTAACACTGTAATGTAAAAACTTTGTCTTTATTTTTTTTAAAAAGATCGTGTGGTATAATTACTCTGGCTATTTAATTTATAAAAGAATAAATAATATACATTAAAATATTATATGCACAGTGTGAAATACAAATACATATATATCCATTAAACTATTTTATTTTCGTGGTACATGTTTCATTTTGTTATGTTTTATAAAAATATTTTAAATTAATGTAATTTTTTATATTCTACAAAGTAATATCATAATTAGCAAGAATAGCTATTCTTCTCAAATAAAATAAGATTGAAAACATTAAAAAACAGATACCTACAGATATATATACATTATTATTATATAATTATTATATATATATAATGAATATAAATATATAAATACATAAAATAGAGATTTCATTTCTAAAAGAAACATTTCTAAAGTTTCTATATTTTTTAGTTCTACTTTAATCCTTTGGTGAAGATTCATAAGCGATTATTTGAAGTATTTCTTGCAAATATAACCGTGCGACCTTGTACAATAAGCACGACGAACATTACCTCAAAGCATTGAGATTCTTGAATTACTCTTTACTTTTTAATTTTAACAAGGCGGTGTCTGCGGTTGATTCATGCGTGTTTAATACAATTACATGAATCGATATAGTGCGCGGTATGATGTAATTAAGCCGTACATCGACTATGTAGCGAGGGCAATTGTATCATCTATCACCTTTTATAGTCTTCGTTGAATCATTTCACTTCGTTACGTAATTTTTCGATTCATTTATAACTTTCAACAAATACATCGTTGTACAATAATATTTCAGAGAAATAACCATTATTGAATATACGATACACGAAATTCTCCACGAACATTTTATGAAACCGAGATAGATAAAGAAATTCACGAATTAGCAAATTACAACATAACGCAAATTAAAATACGAATTCTACAATTCAAAATATATTAGATTAAAATTCCTCTTTTAAAATCTATATCGTTGTTTAACATTTTTTCAAGAAATAGATGTCATTTGCTTTAATTATTTGAAATAATCAGAATTCTATCATTTCGGAAAACATCAAATTTCCTCTTTTTAAAGTCTATACGTTTGTATAATGCTTTATCGAAAAATATTGCCCTATTATTCCTCTACTATTACTCTAACATATATATCCATATATATCCATTTCATATAACTATGAATCTTCAACGTTTTCTATAATAAAAAAGCAAGTGCAAATTAGTCATCGTGTTATAGTTCAAGCTACTTTGTTCTTCTTCCAAGAAATCCGAAAATTCGTGTGGACGAATACAAAACAGGATGCAAAACCTACTACTTGCACAGCTTTAGATATCTCAGAATTCACGAAATTGTTATAAATCTGTTTCAGAGGCATGGAATGCACGTTGTCTAACGAAACGTGCATGTTACAAGTTGGAAAGTTTGTAGAGTGGTAAACGTGCACAGCACGTGTAACTCTGATACCACAGAGTTACACTAGATGATGTAATCATTCAAATAGATATGACACTAGTACGCTTCTTGTATGACTTGAAACAGTTGAGACACACGATGAGATTTAATGGTGCAGGAATATACAGAATATGCATAGTATTAATATAAAAAGTCTTTTTCACAGTACCATCAGAAACTTTATTTTACATAATCGACCTTTTACAATTACATAATTCTGTTGAATCAAAAAACGTTTGAAATGTAAGAAACATCTGTAAC